>CM070873.1:101594874-101632374 GCA_036365515.1 Torymus aiolomorphi | reverse complement strand
TAATTTATATAATTCATCACGGTTACTTATAAAAAGAAAACGAAGTTAAGTCCAATAAACTGTTTTACTGAACACGGAGTTTGTTGCCAATTTCAATGATATTTTTAGATCCTTGTTACTGTAAAATCTATAAGATAGCTGCAATTGTAGTTTGAGGAAATTGAATTGATTCTGGATGTTACCAAGCGAGCGTTTTTTTGGGATTTGGTGGAAAGATTCAAATTTTGAGCATTACAAAGATTTTGGAGGGCCATTAATTTTCTACATTTTGCATAATGTATGGAGACATGATATTTTGGTTTTAAATCATAAAAATTTAATTATCGCTTTTTATTAACTTCTCAAGACAAATTATCTCCTCATCTGATATCATGGAGCTCGTAACAATATTGATTGTATCAAATAAAATTAAATAAAACTCCCAAACAGGATCTTCTACTTCGATCAAATCTCTTACCATAATACTAAACTACACCACTAAAAAGGATTTCTGAGCAGCTGTAATTATGATATATCCGTCCCGGGTATGCTTTGGATTCAGCGATGAAAGCTTACTGCCGCGATCACATTCACAAAAATCAAAATATTTTAAATGGTTATTTAACGTATCTAAAGTAAAATAACTACTTTCAATGAAATACTTAATAATTCCGGCCATATCATAACCATCATTTGCTAATTTGTTTGGTTTCGAAGTAAATTGTTTCTTTTCAACAATATAGTAGGGTGCTTCATCCCTTGAAAAAAAAAATCGACAATAATATCCGGCAACAAAACTTTCTGACAGCCCAAGTAACCATTAAGCCCTAAGTTGTCACCTAAGATTCTTATGTTGAATGAAGTCAAATCATAAATATAAAATATGAATATTTAATGATTAATGAATTTTAATATTTTAATTCAATACAAGTGTAATTGTTTTAAACTACAAAATGCGCGAGTCATTACCTGCAAGTAACATGTTATCTCTGTGTAAGGGTAATTAAAATTAACATTGGCTTAAGGGCTTTGATCCATTTTTTCTTTATAAATAAACATGAAATTGATAGGCTATTTTGCATCATTAATAGAAAGGACATCTTGATTCAAAGTCTCCGATTTGGCTGTGTATTAACGCGCACTTGAACAGCGTCAAATGAATGAAAGAACCCCTCCGCAAGTAACTCGCGCATTTCTCTCAGACCATTCTTGCTATCAATGTATGTGGTATATATATACGCAACATAACTGGAAAATTTCATCAAAAAAAAATATGATTTGAAGCAAAGGTTATTTAGTAATTTTAAAAGATTTTGAATTTAATATTATAATCGATTATTTTTTCATTTTTATACATGATTTGGAAATTAAATCACACTATTAATAATACTTTTAATTTTAAAGAATGAATGTAATTGGAATTATTGTGTCAGAAATTGGTGTAATAATTTTAAATTTTAGCAAAAAAACAGTTTAATCAAAAAAATAAGTAAATTAACTGAATTCCAATTATTATTGCAAATCATAAATATATAGAAATTTAAATTGTACTCACCACATGAACCGCGCAGTAGACGTGACGACCGCGAGACCGATGCATGAAGGCATGTGCTGCCGCCAAATCTTGACCCGCGTGGTGAGCCCCTCCGCAAAACGAAGTATTAGCAGCCATAGTAATTTTGGCGAAAGAAAACCAGAAAAGAAAAAAAAAAACCTGCACCACACACTACTAGCTCTTGACAGGCAAGCAAGCGCAGGGAGCACATGAAAGGCCAAATGCAATCCAAGAACGTGCAGAACGGCATTGCCACAACAACAAATGCAGTCAAATGCATTGGGTATAGCTCAGCGCGCATATACGTACACGAGCATTGCCACAACTACATAAGAAGGAGAGCGGCGTAACCATTCATAAAAGCATACACTGCGCTGCATGCGGCGGCGGTAGCGCGGCCAGGCACGGGACCATGAGGCGTAGGAATACAGTGCCGCGCCACACCTTGATAAATTTGAATTTGTTTTGAACAGATTAGGCTAGTGTCTTGATAATTGAAAGGATGAAATCATGGAAAAATTATCACCATGTTCCTTAAAAACGGCAGAATTTTTACAATATTTTCGATGTAGGTTGCAAAATTACTATTTGCAATGCTTTTTATCGTTAAAATTGAAAATAAGTAGTTCACATCATATCCGAAGTACAACTGTACCAGAAACCGGCGGCCCAGTTGAGATTGTAGAGCGAAATTAGACGAAAAACGTTAATTAATCAACTTGCAATCGGAAAAATATCAAAAACGGCTTAAATGATTGTTCCTAATTTTAACTATAAGGGGGAAAAGATATTTCACGCCCAAAAGTAATTTAAATAATTAATAAGGGTTAATAAACATTTTAACAATAAATCACTATAATAAATCAACTTATTATCGGAAATACTTGAATGAGGGCTTAAACTAATCCCTCCAACGTAAACTACTAGTAAATAGCATAACTGAGCTGAAGAATGTTATTTAAACATTCAATTCAGGCTAGTAAACATTTTAACAATAAAGCACTATAATAAGTCAACTTTTAAGGCACTTAGTTACTATTCAAATAATTACGCTAAAGTTAAGAAGTTGTGGAAATAAAATTAGACCGCTAGACATTTTTATGGAAAAATTTTTTTGCACCACAAATAAGTATGTATATTATTAACCCATTTCGTCCCAAATGTTCAAAATTTTGTTTGAGTTTTCAGCGTTCTAACTTTTTATATAAACGGCCCAAAAAAAAATATGAAAGCACCATTTTGAATAGTTTGAAGCCTCCTCTTTCGAATGCCGTAACCAGAATTGAGCTACGACTTCACTAAAAAAAGTTATAACAATTTATTGCAAAAAAAAAATCCGAAATTTTCAACATTTTTTTGCAGAAATGTGAATTTTCAACATGATAAAGTTGTACCAGATCATCGCATTTACTATAAATCGTGGAGTATTTATGTTCTCCCGTTGGATTTTTTTTAAATTCAAGATGGTGGCGTCAAGATGGCGCCCTAAGCATAGAAAAAATTTTTTAAAATGCAAACTTTGCAAATATATCATATTTTTTATACGAAAAACCTATGCCTGATCATTGCAATGAGCATAAATGACAACAATATTATTTGCTTGTCAAAATCCATTTGAAATTTTTCCAAATTTGAGTTGGCGACGTCAAGATAGGGCTCAAAATTTACAAAACAGTGTGTAAAAACGTTTTCCGCCGGCTACACTTTTTGTTTGAAGTTTTTTTCCATGAAAAGTGTGTAGTTAATTCCATGTACTTTTTTCGGCTGATTCCGAATATGCAATTTATTTTTTCGAAAAAATTGTTGCTAATTTGTTATTAACAATTTAATTGTTTATAACGCTACAACTTTTTTATTAATTAATATTGAAAAGAAAGTTCAGGCCAAAATGTATATTTTTACATTTAGAAACTTTTTTGCCTCTTGTAAAATTTTGCTATCTTGCATATTTTCCAAGATATTTATAATAAACCGTAACGTATATGCACATAGGTGTGCATAGTCTATGCTACTGTTATATAAATATCTTGGAAAATATGCAAGATCACAAAATTTTACAAGAGGCAAAAAAGTTTCTAAATGTAAAAATATACATTTTGGCCTGAACTTTCTTTACAATATTAATTAATAAAAAAGTTGTAGCGTTATAAACAATTAAATTGTTAATAACAAATTAGCAACAATTTTTTCGAAAAAATAAATTGCATATTCGGAATCAACGGAAAAATTTACATGGAACTAACTACACACTTTCCATGGAAAAAAACTTGAAACAAAAAGTGTAGTCGGCGGAAAATATTTTTAGACACTGTTTTGTAAATTTGGAAAATTTCAAATGGATTTTGACAAGCAAATAATATGGTTGTCATTTATGCTCATTGCAATAATCAGGCATAGTTTTTTCGTAGAAAAAATATGATATATTTGCAAAGTTTGCATTTTTAAAAATGTTTTCCATGCTTAGGGCGCCATCTTGACGCCACCATCTTAAATTAAAAAAAAAATCAACGGGGTTTTAAAGAGAACATAAAAACTCCACTATTTATAGTAAATGCGATGATCTGGTACAACTTTATCCTGTTGAAAATTCATATTTCACAGTGCGTCCCAGCGCACCTCGAGAGGCTGCCTCCGACTGGAGAGACCCCGACCCTGGGGTCGCGATGCCTAGCTGATCAGGCACGAGAACGAGCTGGGAGTGGCGGGGGAGACGGATCCATCTCTCTCCACTGACGTCTCGTCGTTGGTGACCAAGGCCGTTCCTCCGACGGCTCCTTCTTCCTCCTTTTCCACCGGGGTCCAGCCGCTTGGGCGCGAACAGTCGGCATACGGCAGCCTCAAGCCTGACGTCGGCGCTGGCTCCAGGTGAAGAGACGGTGAGGGCACCGGCTCTTCATTTGCCACGTCGATAGCTGCCGCGACGGGTATGGGACCGGTGAGGCTGTGGAGCGCGGTCACCAACCCTCTGAGTAGCTCCGCGGCCTCGCTGACGGCGATCGCGGACACCAGTGCCGCTGGGCTCGCTGCGTCTTGTTGATCCATTCTGAAACTGAAGGAAAGGAGAGGCTCAAAATGTATTTTATCGCGCCGCACGGGGCTGCGAGCGCGTTGACGAAAGTAGTATCGTCGTCGGGTCGATTAGGTTTGCTGTGTTACGCGAACCTTTAGGCCGTCCGCGTGTTTTCGTCGCGAGATTCCTTGATGGGCTCGCCGCTATCACAAGTGTAGCAGCCGGCCTTACTACAAGCTGCACCGCCTTTCTCGGACGACCGGGTTTACGCCTGGGGGAAGGAGTAGGGGCACGTAAGTTTTCCGCCTCGCTCGCTCGGTTCACAAGCGGTGCGCGATCGGAGTTAGCTGCGGCGCCGTCGTTTCCGCGACATGCGAGTTATTCTCGCCGTCACTCGCTACTTGTGGGTCGCACCTTACCAAAATCGCTGCGTTATCCCTCGGTGGTTGAAGTTCTTCTCCCTGCTCCTCATCTGAAAGCGTGGCATCCACGTAAGGCTTCAGGTGCTCGGCGTGGGCTAATTCATCGACGTTTGCATTAAGCGCGCGTATACGATACGTGTCAACGCCGGTTTTTGCTGTTATCGCATACGACCCCGCCAATTTCGGTGCTAATTTCACCGAGACGCCTTGTGCGGCGGACGATAAAATCCGATTTCTCTTCCAAACATAGTCTTCTGCTTGGAAGAAAGACTCGCGTTGTTTTGCGTCATAATAACGCACCTGCCGCTCTTGTTCGCCGTCGATATTATCGGCGATGGTCCGATTTAATTGACCGAAACCTTTCATCCTCGCGGCCCATTCCTCGACTCTCTCCTGGCTCGCTCGCTCTTCCGCTACACGAGCTCTCTTAGCCGTTCCTGGGGGCAGAGGTTGCCGTCCGTAATTTAACATCGTGGGCGAGAGTCCGGTACTGCTATGGGCGGCGTTGTTAAGTGAAAGCACTAGCTCGGGTAAAGTCTCGTCCCAAGAGGCGTGTTTTTTCTCTACAAATGCGATTAACCGAGTTTTAAGCGTTCGGTTAACTCGCTCTACTGGGTTGGCTTGGGGGTGATACGGCGGCGTTACCGTGTGATGTATCCCCAAGGCTTGCAAGTACTCAGTGACGGCGCGGTTTTTAAACTCCGTTCCGTTATCACTGAGAAATACTTCGGGCGTGCCAAAGCGAAAAATAACTCTCTCTTTTAAGGTAATGTGTACTTACCGACAAATTTTAGAATGTATTTATCTTTTGCAAATAATAATAGAATTACTAACAAAAAAATTGAGTATAGTATTTACATATACGGAGCGCCTGAAAGAGCTGTTTTTCCAAAAATCTACTAAGAATTTATTTAATTAAATAAAAGCCGCAATGCCGATAAGTAGGGATCTGTATACTTCGAATTTTACCAGTTTCAAAAAGTGTTTTTCTCATGGAAGTGCTGATAGAATCGCACAAAATAAATCTGAGCATAGTATTTACATACACGGAGGGCCTGAAAGAATTGTTTTTCCAAATAAACGTTCGAATGTTTATTAATTAAATAATGAAATTGGGTTGATTTTGAGGTTCACATCGCCTTAATTCTTTTAAGATAGATTTTGCGTTAGCCCTTCTGAGCGGGATGACCTCCACCCACCTCGAGAATAAATCTTCGAATACGAGGATGTACTCGAAGCCGTGTTTACTCTTAGGTAGAGGGCCCATTATGTCGGCTGCGACTATCTACCAAGGGCGCGAGATTTCGCACTTGCCAATCAAACCGGCGCACACTGGGGCCATACGGATGTTTTGGTTCAAAACCACCTAGAGGTCGCAATTCTCAACGGAATCTCAAAATTTTTGCTTAGGAACATTCGTTATCAAATATCGAAGAGCCCTACGAAGCCTGATTTTCCGAAAAATTAACCTATAAATCTAAGGAGTCATATAATCCTCTCACATCAACGAATCAATTCAATTTTTGACCTGCAAATCCCAAAAATACGATAAATTTATGGGTGTATTGATTTATGGATGCATGGGTTTATGGGTGCATGGATTTATGGATGCATTGGTTTATGGGTGCATGGATTTATGAGTGCATGGGTTTATGGGTGCATGGGTTTACGTGTGCATGGGCTTATGGGTGCATGGGATTACGGGTGCAAGGGTTTATGGGTGCATGGATTTACGGATACATGGGTTTATGGGTGCATGGATTTATGGATGCATGGGTTTATGGGTGCATGGATTTATGAGTGCATGGGTTTATGGGTGCATGGGCTTACGGGTGCATGGGATTACGAGTGCAAGGGTTTATGGGTGCATGGATTTATGGATGCATGGGTTTATGAGTGCATGGATTTATGGATGCATGGGTTTATGGGTGCATGGATTTATGGATGCATAGGTTTATGGGTGCATGGGCTTATGGGTGCATGGGATTACGGGTGCAAGGGTTTATGGGTGCATGGGTTTATTGGTGCAAGCGTTTATGAATCAAGGTTAAGAGAGCATGTGTCAAGGACTTATAAATGGAAGTTTTATAGGCATTTTTGGGAATCATAAGTGTAAATTTTGGGGTTGTAGGTTATAAATTAGGTTTATAGGTTCATATTTTCAAAATTAGGCTTCGTAGCGGTCTTTGGTATTTTGTCACAAAAGTTCCTGTTTTTAAATTTTCAAATTCGGTTGAGAATTATGACCTCGAAGTGGTTTTGAACCTTTCGGCCCCAGTGTGTGGTGGGGGCGCGTTGCTCGACCTTGCACTGTTGGCAGACGAGACATTCGCGTAGCGCGATCATATGTTTTATCTCGCCCCATGTGCCCCGAAGTCGGATCGTCGTGGCTCTCAGCGAGCACTTGCTGACGACCCTCCTTCGGTATAACAGTTTTCCACGCTTCTTCGTCCCCAACTGCTGCCTCTATGAGTTCGTCGGGGCGATAGTAGAATAACTATCCACCTAGTAATTTCCAGCGCGGGTATGCGTCTGGATCTCGCTGTAATTTCTCTCGCCAAGAGATATACCACGGGTCGTCTGTCTCATTCGTCAGATCGACCGCGGCAAGTGGCGCGTCTTCCTCGTCGTGCTCGAACATGCGAGATAGATCACGTAATCGCATGATCTCCTCTAATTTCTTGGAGACGGGATAATATTTCTGTTTGATCGGCCGCGCCGAGTCAACAGAAATTTCGTTTTCGGCCCACGTAGTGCTGCCAAGAGGTTCATCCCTTTTGACGAGCAACTTGTCGAGGAGTTCTTGGAGTTGTTTTTTCTGTACCTCCGTCATCTCCTCGAGACCGATCGATGCTAACTGTAGAGTTTCGCCAAGCGAAACGCTGGCTACTTCTAATTCTACAGTTTGCCCTGACGGGCTCACGGTCAGCTGATTTTCCATTGCATCGTGAACCATTCCGAAAGTTCGGATGAAATCAGCGCCAAGGTAGCATTCTAAGGTTTCGTCCGCAAGAGCTGCGACACGAATCTCCTTTTTCATACCTGCTACCTCGAAGGGAAGCATTACGTACCCCGCGATCGCCACAGTGTGACCACCGGGGACTTTTGCTTTTCTTTCGTGGCTTGGTAACAGCGGACTACGGTACGCGGATGCTAATTGCAATCCGATTGAACTCATAACTGTTCGTGCCGCACCCGTATCATATAATGCGCGTATTCGGAAGCCCCCGACGTTAACTTGGAGCCACCATCTGGCTTCCTCGTCGGGGTTAGCAATCGATGTGCTTTCTCCGCTAATCGTGGTTGCTGACGTCGCTGATTCGTCGCGCGGCCCCTTCTGAATGGTGGAAGCCGCGACGGCGATTTCGGAGGGAGTCTTCTCGGGAGCGGGCAACGTATAGACTTCGTCTACGCAGCCGATTTCCCGTTTTCCGCACACGTAGGGCAATTATACGTCCGCTAGCCAGGCAGACCGCAGCCGTAACAATGAATACCCTCATTGTTACTCTTCGGTTTCGCTGCGCTGGTATCAGGCGACTTCATTCTCTCTTGCTGCCGAGATCGCGAATCGCGCTTCGGCGAGTTACCTGAACACTTCCCCTTTTCTCCTCTCTGCCCTTTCTTCTTCTTTTTGGGCGAGGACCTTTGAGGTAGAAAATGGGGCTGTGTATGTGCTTGCGATTTCAAGACCATCCTCACCTCCTCTGCATGCATTTTGGACAGAGCTGCAATCCAACTCTGCCCATTACTCACGGCCGAAGTCGTCTCCGTTAGCCCTGGAAGCGCCGCAATTTTCAATTTCGGCAGCTTGTCCTTCCCTCCTCGAGGTACGTATGCTACCTCGGCGAGAAGACTTTGTTCGGGCGACGGTGGTTCTCGATACGATTTTTCCACAGCGAGAGTCAATTCGGCTTCGGCGCTCAACTCCAATAATGTGTCGATGTCGTCGACGTGGACTCTTCGCACCAGACTCTGGAGATCTGGCCGTAAATTTCGGTGTAGTGTGTCCAGCTGGTGCGAGAGAAGCATAGGAGGTTCGATCATCTTCAAGATCGCAATCAGGCAGGTGATGAAGTCATGCACCGGTTCTTCTCCCCAATGTATGCGTGCTATTGCCTCCTGTATAATTCGCAGTTGAAATCTGCGGCTGGCACCGTACGATTTCCGTGCCGACGCGCAGAATTCATTCCACGTGGGCCAGCTCGGTTTATTATTCTGGTACCACGTGGCGGCGACTCCGGCAAAGAGTTCGGATAGAGAACTTAACATTTCGTCATCCGTCATCTTTGCCAGGGTTGGGCACTCGTCGACACGATTTAAAAATATGTCGATGATGTAATCTTTCTCGCCCGTGAATTTCAATCACCACTTGCGCACTATATTGCCAACGTCCCTCAGATTGTTTCTGTTTTGCTCCACAGGCCTCGGAGTGCTGGCGTTTAGCGCGCTGGGATCGTTGCGCAACTCTCCCGAATTTGCGTGCTGATTCGGGAGACCCTCGTCTCCCAGGCACCGCCTACTAAACGACTGTGCGGCGTTGTGTGGAGTATGCAGGCCTGTCTGTTGGTCTTTCGGATACCTAAAGGTAAAAGTTTCTTGGAAGCCCACGTAACGCTGCCCACTCTGCACCTGGTCTAACCTTGTGCTTCACGCAGGTGCTTGTGTTGCATTTTGCGTGAAGCTTTCCAGCGCCAATTGCAATTTGGACTGATCGTCTGATAATTGCTTTATTTTCTGCGTGAGTTGAGTTGGGAATGACTCTAACTTCGCAGGGATTGGCAGATTCTGAGTTACCACTGCCGCTTTCTTTTGCGTTTGACTTCCGGGGCTAACTTCTGCGAGTTGTGCTGGCGCAGTCCCCGAAGTCCTTCTTTGCTCTGTTTCCTCGTCTCCTTCTTCGAGTGCGCTATTTTCCTCTGCGCGCCTGGTTAATTCGAGACGCGTCTGCTCGATTTTACATTTCACGGCTTCACTGTCGCGAATGAATTCGAGTGGGTGCGGTTCATTTTCACCTGAACCGCGTGCCCATGGCGTCTCGATTTCCCCATTGCAGACTCTATCGATGAACGTTTGGCGAAGATTTACCCTCGCGACCCACGCTGCGTATTCATCAACTTCTGCACCTTCGGGGATGAAGTCCACTGCTGAGTAGTCGCCCAGCAGCCACCTGTGCACGCGATCCAGTTGTTGGAATCGCGAGCCATCCGTTTTTATCTTCATCGCCGTAAGGTATTTTTCTACCTCTTTCAGTGAGAAACGCATGCACCAATTCTCAAGTGCTATTTATGCTGCGGACATTTTGCCTTTTCACTGGAAGTAAGTCGCCCAATAAATATAGAAAAAAAAATTATACAAGGAAAATCGCGAAATAGTTCGCCGTTCGCACGCTACGCAATTTACAGCGTATTATCACTCAGTGCGTCGATTGAGCGCGCGCATTTCCCTAAACTCCAGGCGCTTACAATCGCATGTTACAGAAATTCACGAGCAGAAACGACAGCGCACCACAAAAAAGAAATATTGTGCTTGAATATTTACTTCGCGTCGTATTGATTTTAAAATTAACAGTGAAGAAAGAGAGAAAAAAAATCATCTTTATCAACACGGCCGAAATCTTCTCGCAAAACTTTAATCTGAGAGAAGTTCGCTTTCTCTTTCCACTACAAAATAATAAAATAGATTGTGGAAAGAGAATGCGTTCGGCAATTGCGCCGCACGATAAAATTCGGCGGCGCTCCGCTTAGCAGTGGTTACTAAAAGAAAGCGAGGATCACTCAAAATTTTGAGTGCCTTAAAGAGCAAGGTATTCTCCAAAATGTGCACACACAAAAAGAAATCGCGCTTGCTTTTCCCCTAATTTTATTTCATTTACATAAAAACAATTTTATTAAAGCCAAAATCTTCTCGCAAAACTTTAGTTTGCGAGAAGTTCGTTTTCTCCTTCCATGACAAAACAATAAAATTGATTGTGGAAAGAGAATGCATTTGGTATTTGCGTTGCTGGTCAAAATACGGCGACGCTTTATTTAACCGTAAGTATAAAAAAAACGAATTAAATTCACCAAACACGTGAGGCTATAATAAAGAACAACACGAAAGAGAGAAAATTTGTCAATCCCCAAAAACCAATAAAATAAGAGAAAGACCAAATAAAAAAAAAAAAAATTTTAACTTTACTTCATCGCAGTCGAGTAACATTTAATTCGGATATAAAATAAAGAAAAATTTTTCTCTTGTGATCTCAGAGTTCCTGGGAAAGTCACTTTCCCGGTTTATTATATTAAAAAAAATGTAAATATTCTCTTGGTCACAAGAGAACTCCAAATTATTGTTACAATTATTTTTGAAAAGTTACTAAAAAATTTTTAAATTATTTTCAATACTACAATTAAATTTAAATTCTTTTCAAAAATTTCAAAAACAAAAGAAAAAATTTTAAATTATCTTCAAAACTATACAAAAATAATTGTTATTAATAATTAATTGATTAATTGCACAATTAATTATTGTTGACTTATTAGTGTTGTTAATCTCTCTTTCGCTTTTCTACTTTTCTACTTATTCTGCTTTTCTATTTATTCGAATATAAATAAATAAAAATATAAAAATATCAAATATTCTAGTTGTTTAACTATATTGTTAAACAACTCACTAATCGATTATAAATCGACTTAGTATGGGGAAAAGCGAAGCTTCAAACTTTTGTGGAACTTTGCCTTTATATCGCGAGGTCCGAATTATTTTCGTTTCTACTCGCGATATATAATATTTCCCGTCGCAAAGTATTTTCGTAGACATACAATTGTCTACGATGCTTTCGCTCTCGCATACATACATACACTCTCGTGCGGTCAAACGATCGCGGTGTCGGCTGTGCAGTGATGGACCCCCGGAGTTCGGAAACGGGAAATAATAACTAGATCTAGTTATTTCCAACCAGTGCTACGTTCAAGGCAGAGAATTTGCTTTAGTGAGTGACCGACTGCAAGCGTGACGTTGCAACGTGTATTTCAAAGTCAAATCAGGCTAGTTAGTTTGGACCCATCCCCATGCTGCATTCTCAGCAAATTCTCTGCCTTCAACTTAATGTTGGTCGAAAATAACTAGATCTAGTTATTATTTCCTGTTTCCGAACACCGGAGGCCCATCACTGCGGCTGTGTCGCGAGCCCGCGCGTGTTTACAAACCCGCGCCGCGCGCTGTCCTACTGTACTTATCTACATACCTATGGGCGCCAGTTGTAACAGGGCCAATATTTTCGGAGCGAGAGAGTTTTCGGCAATCGCGAGAGCTTACCTGTATGCTTTCTCTCTCTCTCGCTCACTATACTCCGCAACGGATTTCTCCTCGGCGAAGCTGCTCGTCGAGGACGATGATCACCCTCGTTGCCGCTTGTGCGGCACCTTGGCAGAATTGTCGGCTCTGCGCACGCTCGGTACAATGCCGTTCGCCTGCTGTTTACAACAGGGTAACTCGGAAGCTACCATGGAATTTATAAAGTAGTGTGAGGTAATATAGCGCGTAATTATAAGGCGGGAAACGCATATGTACCCGGTGCTCCGATGATCGCCGAGGAAGTCGGCGATCGCGCGAAAGCGGCAGTATCCGAGGTACAACGAGGATGACAAGCGGAAATGGAAGGGAGCGAAAACAATACTCGCAAACTCCGAAATAATTGAAACAATACAGGGTTTATTGTGAATAAACATGATGACTCAAACAACGAAATCAGTATTAACGCGCCGCTTTATTTATTCTCGCGAGGTCACGTATCCTCGTGAGACGCACTCGTCGCGGGTGTCGCGCAAACTCACACTCGGAGACGTGATGCACCGCACGTCTCCGCCGCTTTCTACCTCGCGCGGCGAGGTAGAGTTGCGCTCGCACACTCGGGGCCTACAGGCACTAACCTTTCTCGCCGGGCTCCGAGGGACGGCGATGATCAATCCGTCGCCGAAAAGGGCGGCGAGGGACGCGATACCTCTCTCTCGCTCGCTCTCTGCCTCGCGGCCGCTCGGCGACGGCGCGGTTCCAGAATCCCTCCGGTCGGTGCTAGGGCTGACGCTGACCTTCTCCCGAGTAGGTGTGTGGCAACCACCTCACTTACACGTCACTCGCGGCAAAAGTGTTTGAAATCTTCCTCGATGAGGAAGCTGGCGGCACACTATTTCGATTTCTTATCGGGGGCAAAAGAAAAACTAAATGCGTGCGCGCGTTAGCTTGACGGAAATTACAGAAATTAGAATGACTTCCGCGCGCGCGTCGTTGCCGAACCCTTTCATCGCACGCATGCGCACAAGTGCTGTATCTTATGTACGTGCATGCGCGCGAGAGTTTTTGTCCGCGAAGTTCGAACTTCGATACAATATATATATATATATATATATATATATATATATATATATATATATATATATATATATATATATATATATATATATATATATAGGGGGCGAGTAGGGGGTACACCCCCTACTCGCTCCGCTCGTCAACCTCCCAATTTTGACAAGTAAATAATTTATTTATTTTCAACGTAGATATTTTTCATATGTTGTATTAATATGGTATTAGTTAATACAAATGTAACACTTAAGAGTCGTTCTTAATTCTTAATTTCTGAAACGAAAGAATGGATTATTGAGAAAACTACATTAATTATATATTAAGAAAATATATTGAAAATTATATATTTTATTCTATTTTTCCACATCACCTTGGAGGTAAATAGAAAGATGCATATTATTTTTAAGTGGTATCCCCAGTAGGCCTAATCCACTGTCTTTGTCACTATAAAATTGCAGAAAACATTAAAATTGTTACAATAAAAGTATATTTTTTTATAATATAATATATATTTTGTAAAATTAAATTTAATAATTAAATGATTTGAATTACCTGATAATAAGTTAAATTCTTCGAAATGTTTTATTCAAATTTTTTTTTTTTTTTTTTTATATTAAAATTTTCTGATATGCTATTTAAAATTTTCCAACGTTATTTGTATATTCCATTGTCCTAAATGAAAGAAAAAATATTGTTGTTTTAATTAACTAAAAATTAATTCAAAAAATTAATTAATAATTATATAAAAATTTACCAAAAAAACAAAATTCAATTATTGTAAAGAAAGATTTTTAAATTCTTCTCAAATTTTGTCAACTTTAAGTTTTCCAATTTTGAGTTTTATATTTTTGTTGTTCTGTTATTTTCTTGTTTTCTTTGACTGATGATTTAGTTTTTTTAATTTATCATTTTCAATAATTTTATCTGATTCTAAATTAACCATGTATTCCATATAATTTTGTTCATATTCTAAATAGTCTAAAACTAATAATTTATTATGTATTTATTATTATTATTGAATAACGAATAAATATATTGTTGTTTTTTATAATTTACTTTCGTTCTGTGTAGTTGACATATTCTAAAAAGAAAAATATTTGAAAATTAATTATCTAAAATTTCTATCCAAACGATATTTATAATTTCTTCTTTATTTTCTGAATTATTTACAATAAAAATTTTATCTGGGTTTTTACATCTTGATAATGCTACATATAATTGCCATGAGAAAATAATGGTCTTCTAATATATATTCCAATACTATCAAAACTTTGACCTTGTGATTTATTAATAGTCATAGTAAACGCTAATATTAAAGGAAATTGTTTTCTATATAAAATAAACGATAATGATGCTGAATTGCCAGTGTTTAATGTAATTCGAGGAATAAAAACTATGTTTCCAGAGTTTTCACCTGTTATTATTTCTGCTTCTATGTTGTATTTAAATAATTTAGTAATTTTTAATCGTGTTCCATTACATAATCCATCGTTAATACTTAAATTTCTTATTAACATTACAATAGTATTTATTTTAAGTTTTAATTTATGTGGTGGTAGTCCTTCACGTATATTGTTTAAAGTTTCAATCGGGTAATTAATATGAATGTTATCATCAGATAAATCTACATCTTTATGAGTAGCATAATCTAAACTATAATACGTATTTTCTTCAGTATTTAATAGTTTTAAAATTTTATTATTTAAAATATTTGCATCTTCATTATGTAATGTTAATATAACTCTATTTATTGATATATTACAATTTATATTTTCATATATTTTAAAACAAACATCGTTTGTTTTAAAACTATCAGGTATAACAAATAAATTAAATGTACCTTCTCGAATATCTAATAAAAATGAAGCAAACATGATATCTTTTGAACGGATATTTGTTTTCAAATACATTATATTAAATAATGACCAAAGATTTGAATATTTTATTGCTTCTTGAATTATTGTGCTTCTACAACCATTTTTAACAACAGGGAGAATTTGTCTAAAATCACCTCCTAAAATTAATAATTTTCTTCCGAATGGTAGATTATTATTACAAACATCTTGTAAAGTTTTATCAACAATTTCTAAAGCTTTACGTGGAATCATTGACGTTTCATCCCAAATAATCGCAAAAACTTCACGAAATTTTTTTTTATCTGATTCAAATTTAAAAAATGCACTTTCAATATTGTTTAAAACTAAAGGTAATCTAAAAGTTTTATGACTGGTCATACCTTTTGGTAATAGTATAGATGCTATACCAGTCCAAGCCATTGATATAATTTTTTGTTTTATTGAAAAAAAATAATAAATTAAAGTTTTATATAAAAACGTTTTACCTGAACCTCCAGGACCATTAATAAAGTTAATTTTATGTTCATTATTTAATATTTGTGTAAAAATTGTTTTACACACACAAATCTGTGTTTAATTGACTATAGTAATTATTAAACATTTGTTTACAGAATAAAATATTTTCTTTATTATTTTCATTATTTGTATCGAAAATTTCATCAGGTTCAGGTAATCCAAAATCTTTACAAGACATTTCTTCAACTTTTAAAATTTCGTTTATATGATGAAGAGCTCGGTTATTTTTATTATTGCCAAAATCTTCTGTAAAATATTTATTAAATTTTGTCCAAATAGTATTACCATTAATGTTATCTGTTATTAAAAACCAAGTAAAAAATTTACGCAATTGAACAGGTAACATTATATTACAAGCTTCTTCAAAAATTTTGTCAATCTGTAAATCATCTTCGATTAGACCCATTTGTATTGTTGTTTCTTTGTAAGTATTATATGTTTTATTTTCAAATATACGTAATTCTTCAAAAGATGTTGCGCCTTTAACACGATTTAAAATTAATTTTAAATGAAATCTTTCAATATCTCTTGGAGATACTACATTTAAACGTCCTATAGCAACATGTTTTAGTTCTCGTTGACGTTTTATCCAAGTTTTATTCTTAAAAATATAATATTTTGGTATATTAACGTATTTAATATTTTTTGCATTTTTATCTTTTTTATTTAATTCAAACCACGAAGTTAATGTAGTTTTCCAATTATCTAAAGCTTTTTCCTCTTTATTTTCTTCGAAAATTATATTTTGTTTATTTTCGGTGTGAATTGCTAAACGTATTACGGTGTGACTTCTACCACATAAAGGAAATTCTTGTAATCTCCATGCTGCTTCCATGGGACTCAAATATCTACCATCTATAAATTGAGTAATTTCATCATGTGTATCTGTTTCATTATCTGTATTTATTTTTTTTAATTTACAAAGTGCTTTGTCACAACCTTTATGAATATAATTAAAAATATACTTTATACTTTGAATAGAAGCACAATACTCAACATTTATGTGACATTTATATTTTTTTAATAAAAAATTATGATATGGTACAACCATAGAATTATCTACGGGAACTGGTTTTTGGTTATTTTTAATTTTGTATGTTAAATTCTCTGAAATATTATTTTTTCTCATATATTCAGGATAACCATTTTTTTGAAATTTTGTAAAATCAGTGAATGGTTTTGGAAAATTTTTTTTATATATTAGTTTATTTTTGTCAACACATGGTGAATTATTAGTATGAGGGCCATGAAGCATATGTTTAATAACTAATTTATGTAATTCTTCGTCATCATTTATAAATGGAATTTCTGCAGACATATATTGATCAATTTTTTCAGGAGATAGTAATTTATTGTTTGGGTGTAATGTTACGAGAATATGTGCATGAGGAAGGCCTCGTTTTTTCTATGGTATAAATATATGATATAACATTACCAAATATTTGATGTTTAATTATATCATCAATTAATAACATTAATTTTACATGAAATAACCGAACAGTAATATTGGGAATGTCATTTGGAGTTGTGTTTCGTGGAAAATTTATTAAAATTTCTTTGAGTTCTTTCCATTTAGGATTACATGTAACTGTTATAAATAAATCAGGTCTTCCTGTGTTTCTCATTATTGCCATAGCATCCTGATAATGTTGTTGCATGTACCTTGAACTACCTATGTACGTAGCTGGTAGTATAAAAAGATTTCCAAGTTTTTCTTTACTCTTAAAATTTGATGAAATGTTAGCAGCACTATTTATTACGTGGTCTAATAAACCTTGATAACATTCTACACGTAAATTTTTTTGATCACTTCTAAAATAATTCATTCTATTATTTTCTACAATAATACACGGTGACCCATATTAATCGCCGCACCCGGATTTCTCGGAACCTAAGCCAGATAGAGAAAAATAGTTCAAACAAAAGTTATAGGGGGCAAAGGGGGCCACATAATGGCGCTAACGTCTTTGACCTTGAACTTGACTTTTGAGGTTATTTCAAGGTCAAAGTGGTTTTTTCATATAGAAACACCTACTTTTGACCCCGGATTCGGAAAGAGCGGGAAATTTTACGTTCAAAATCATATTGAGAAATTTTTCGCAAGGCCATTTCAAGGTCAAATCTAGGTCAAACTCAGAAAAGTCCGTTTAAAATCGTTTTTTTCCATGAACCACAGGCTAAACTGGTTCAAATTGATCGTAGGCTTAATAGAGGAACCCAAAGCTTACACATCCTAGTAAACAAAACTCAAATTCCCACATCCTAACCCCATACACTTCATGCCCTCACATGCTGAACTGTTACACCCCGGTCCCACAACCATACCCCACACCCCCAGTCCCACACATCCCTACCCCACGCATGCTAATCCCATACACCCCAAACCCACACATCCTGAACCCTGAAAAATTTTTCTCAAGGGCAAAATGATTTTTTAACGAAAACTTTAAGATCGTTAAAGCTTCTGTTCTAAATGTATGATTTGTTCTAAATGTATTACTTTTTGCGCTACCGAGAAACGACGACGTGGACGTAGTAAGGATTGTTTCCTTTGGGGTGCTTAATTAAAGTGAGTCCCCTTGCCTCTCACTGGTCGGGGTGCTTGAGTATAGCGAGTCCCCTTGCCTCTCACTGTTCGGGGTGCTTGATTATAGTGAGTCCCCTCGCCTCTCACTAATGTAAATAAATTTTTATTTAACCTCGAAGCAAGTGTTCGAAATTACGACCATTTGCTTCAAGGCACATAGTCAAACGCCTTTGAAAATGGCGAACTGTGGTCTGCAAAGTTTGTCTCGGAATGGCAGCGCATCCTCGACAAATCCTATCCTGCATATCTGCTCTTGTAGTGGGTTGTTGCTGAAAAATAGCATTTTTCAAATACCCCCATAAACAAAAGTCTGATGGTGAAGTATGGGATGAAGATCACTAATGTAAATAAATTTTTATTTAACCTCGAAGCAAGTGTTCGAAATGACGACCATTTGCTTCAAGGCACATAGTCAAACGCCTTTGAAAATGGCGAACTGTGTTCTGCAAAGTTTGTCTCGGAATGGCAGCGCATGCTCGACAAATCCTATCCTGCATATCTGCTCTTGTAGTGGGTTGTTGCTTAAAAAGAGCATTTTTTAAATACCCCCATAAATAGAAATCTGGTGATGTAAGATCGGGTGAGCAAGCAGGCCACTTAACCGGATCTGCTCGACCAATCCATCTGTTACCATAGTGCTCATTTAAAAAAGCTCTTACAATTCGAGCGAAATGTGGTGCTGCACCGTCCTGCTCGAGTCACATTCTTTGTCGCGTTTCTAAATCAACATCTTCCATCAATCCAGGTAGTTCATCTCTTATTAGCGTCAAATAGGTATGTTGATTTACATTTGCTTCAAAAAATAAGGGCCAATCAAATATCCATTGATAATTCCGCACCATACCATAATACTCCAACGTCTTTGATGGTTTACAGTTCTGACCCAATGAGAATTCACATCAGACCAATAATGGCAATTATGCCTACTCAGTTCCCCATTACTTTGAAATTGTGCCTCATCAGAAAAAAGAACAAAGTTAAAAAAGTCTGGATCATTTTCTATCATTTGTAAAGCCCATTGGCAAAACACAATACGCTGTTGGAAATGCTGAAACTGTAGCTCTTGAACCAAAGTAATATGATACGCGTGATGTTGAAGCACCTTCATAATTCTTAAAAAAGTATTTCTTGGAATACCAATTTCCCTTTCGACTCGACGAGCGCTAATGTGTGGGTCAAGATGAATTATTGCAAGGATAGTTACAACTCGATTATCATTTTCATCATACTCATGGCGCCTACGTTGGCGAACCATGTGTCCACCACGAGCTCTTTGAGTTAAACGTCTGATAGCTCTATCGTCAGGATGTCGTCTGTCAGGATAGCGTTCAGCATACATTCTTGCCGCACCACGATAATTATTTTGGCTTGCTCCTGAAACCAAAATCATATCAACGATCTCGTTGGGCGGATAGTCAGCCATTTCAGAGCCAGCTATTAATTACTATTAAATTTAAATAGTAAAATGGTATCAAAAATATTAATAATTATAAGGCTCACCCGTATACGGTCGCGCCTAAAAAGGAAAAACGTTGGAAAATTACGGTAACTTTAATTAGCTAACTGTAATTGCCATAAATACTTTGTTTGTCACAATTTTTTAATTTTAAATTTTAAAATAAAATAATCGTTAAAACATTAAAGTTATTCAATTCAATAAAGCATTATTTCTTATTTTAATTGCAAATAAAACTAAAACTTTATTTTTTTGTTTTATGTAAATAATATGAATTAGTAGCGTTCGAATTTCAGAAATACTAATTTTGATAATGTAATCATTACAAACACATCTACGAAGAAAATAGGTTCCGTCAATGGTTCTTTTAAATTTAGTTTTCAGGTTCTAGCAGGATAGTGGAGCACCTCATTTCACGCTCATAATAACAGCATTTTTTAATAAACACTTTTGTATTAGATGGATTGGTTGAGGAGGTCCGGTGAAGTGGCTTGCTTCTTCATCCCATACTTCACCATCAGACTTTTGTTTATGGGGGTATTTGAAAAATGCTATTTTTGAGCAACAACCCACTACAAGAGCAGATATGCAGGATAGGATTCGTCGAGCATGCGCTGCCATTCCGAGACAAACTTTGCAGAACACAGTTCGCCATTTTCAAAGGCGTTTGACTATGTGCCTTGAAGCAAATGGTCGTAATTTCGAACACTTGCTTCGAGGTTAAATAAAAATTTATTTACATTAGTGAGAGGCGAGGGGACTCGCTATAATCAAGCACCCCGGACAGTGAGAGGCAAGGGAGCTCACTATAATCAAGCACCCCGAACAGTGAGAGGCAAGGGGACTCACTTTAATCAAGCACCCCGAACAGTGAGAGGCAAGGGGACTCACTTTAATTAAGCACCCCAAAGGAAACAATCCTTACTACGTCCACGTCGTTGTTTCTGGGTAGCGCAAAAAGTAAGGTTAATACATTTATAACAGAAGCTTCAACGATCTTAAAGTATCCGTTAAAAAATCATTTTGCCCTTGAGAAAAATTTTTCAGGGTTCAGGATGTGTGGGATTAGCATGCATGGGGTAGGGATGTGTGGGACTGGGGGGTGTGAGGTATGGTTGTGGGACCGGGGTGTAACAGTTCAGCATGTGAGGGCATGAAGTATATGGGGTTAGGATGTGCGAGTTTGAGTTTTGTTTACTAAGATTTGTAAGTTTTGGGTTCCTCTATTAAGCCTACGATCAATTTGAACCAGCTTAGCCTGTGGTTCATGGAAAAAATAGTACATTTCGACACGGGTGGGGAAGTCGATTATTTCGGTATAAACGATTTTAAACGGACTTTCCTGAGTTTGACCTAGATTTGACCTTGAAATGACCTTGGAAAAAATTTCTCAATATGATTTTGAACGTAAAATTTCCCGCTCTTTCCGAATCCGGTGTCAAAACTAGGTGTTTCCATATGAAAAAACCACTTTCACCTTGAAATAACCTCAAAGGTCAAGTTCAAGGTCAAAGACGTTAGCGCCATTATGTGGCCCCCTTCGTCCCCTATAACTTTTATCTGAACCATTTTTCTCTATCTGGCTTAGGTTCCGAGAAATCCGGGTGCGGCGATTAAAATGGGTCACCGTGTATATCCAAGGACCATCTTATTGTGTTTGAGATCGTCAAATTCTTCGTAAGCTTCACATATCTGTGGTTGCATCCTTTTTATGACCCCGAAAACCTCTGAGTAACAATTTTCATCGACATTCTTAAAGATTTAAATCTTGGATACAATTCATTGTAGATTAGGCCTACTGGGGATACCACTTAAAAATAAAACGCATCTTTCTATTTACCTCCAAGGTGATGTGGAAAAAATAGAATAAAATATATCTTAATATATAATTAATGTAATTTTCTTAATAATTTACTCTTTTATTTCAGAAATTAAGAATTCAAAACTACTCTTAAGCGTTACATCTATATATAATACCCTATTAATAAAACATATGAAAAATATAAATTATTAATTTTATATAATATATGAAATATACATAAAATATATTTTTATATATAATTAATGTAATTTTCTCAATAATTTACTCTTTTATTTCAGAAATTAAGAATTCAAAATTACTCTTAAACGTTACGTCTGTATATACTACCTTATTATTAAAACATATGAAAAATACATGAAAAAAATAAACTTTTAAGTGAACATTTAAATGAGTGGGGTCTGAGGGGGGTGCGAGGGGAGAGAGAGGGGAGAGATAGTGGTGAGGGGGCGGGGGGGAGCTCTACCATACTCAAAATAACGTAGAAAAAATCACAATTTTACGTTATTTTGAGAGGGGCTGAGGGGCCCGAGGGGGGCGAGGTGGGTCTGCGTGACACAAATAACGCTTACGACTATATAATATATATATATATAGATTGTAACGAAGTTCGAACTTCGCGGACAAAAACCCTCGGGCGCACGCACACATTCGTGACAGTGAAGCCGTGACAAGTAAAATCGAGCAGATGCGTCTCGAATTAACCAGGCGCGCAGAGGAAAAGAGCGCACTCGAAGAAGGAGACGAGGAAAACAGAGCAAAGAAGGACTTCGGGGACTGCGCCAGCACAAATCGCAGTAATTAGCCCCGGAAGTCAAAAGCAAAAGAAAGCGGCAGTGGCAACTCAGAATCTGCCAATGCCTGCGAAGTTAGAGTCATTCCCAACTCAACTCACGCAGAAAATAAAGCAATTATCAGACGATCAGTCCAAATTGCAATTGGCGCTGGAAAGCTTCACGCAGAATGCAACACAAGCACCTGCGGGAAGCACAAGGTTACACCAGGTGCAGAGTGGGCAGCGTTACGTGAGCTTCCAGGAAACTTTTACCTTCAGGTATCCGAAAGACCAACAGACAGGCCTGCATACTCCACAAACTTCTCTCAATCCGGCATTTCCTCCCCCACGGACGCCGCACAATCGTTTAGTAGGCGGTGCCTAGGAAGCGGGGGTCTCCCGAATCAGCACGCAAATTCGGGAGAGTTGCGCAACGACCCCAGTGCGCTAAACGTCAGCACCGCGAGACCTCGGGAGCAAAACAGAAACAATCTGAGGGACGTTGGCAATATAGCGCGCAAGTGGGGATTGAAATTCACGGGCGAGAAAGATTCCATCATCGACATATTTTTAAATCGTGTCGACGAGTGCTGAAGCCTGACAAAGATAACGGATGAAGAAATGTTAAGTACTCTATATATTGTAACGAAGTTAGAACTTCGCGGACAAAAACCCTCGCGCGCACGCACGTACATAAGGTACAGCACGTTTGCACATTTATATATATATATAAACTTGTATAACGTTAGTTCCTAGGACCCCATATTACTGTATACCTATACGTGACTAAAGAAATAATGTCTCTTATGGGGGCCGATGTCCTCAAAACGGACTTTAAACATATGTAGATTCAGGGACTGTCCCCAAAACTAACAAATGTCCCCGAAACCAACGTTAAACATCTGGAATGTCCTGGAAACTAACATAAAACATAAATATATATATATATATATATATATATATATATATATATATATATATATATATATATATACATTTGCTTTAACAGATTTATGGAGCCCTTTTATACACATGAGCATATTTATGGAGCCCGTTTTCTTTTATGGAGCCCGGGTCCCATAAAATATTTTTCTCGGGCATTTATGGAGCCCGATCTAGAGTCTATAACCCCAGGGTCCATTATTTCTTTAGTCACTTGCCATAGGGATCTCTGGGCTGTAGGTACTAATATACAGGGATGGGCTCCATAAACGGATGGGGGGATAATTATATATATATATATGGGTAACTTCACGTCAACTGACAGGTCGAAATTTTAAAATGGCTAAAAATGGGGTTTTCTAGTTCTAAATTAGCCTCAAAATACAACTCTGGTGTTTAAGAGCGAAATATTCAATGGTTAAAAAGTTAGAAACAATTGAAAATTTGATAATTTTGACTTTTTTCAAAAAACATTTTTTTACTAAAAATCTTGAAACTTTTTGTATAGCACATTAAATGGGAAAAAGTTTACAAATTGTAAGTAGAATTGCTCAGAATTTTTCCAGATTGATGCCAATTATATTGTTAATTTATACGTAAGAAAATACCATACAAAATATGCTTAAGGCGGCTGTGACATGATTAATATCCCTCGACAGAGACTAAAAATTTGATACAAAATGTTACTTTAAAACGAGACTTTGATAAAAGTGGAATGCAAACTCAGAAATAAGTAACAGACAATTGAAACTGTGTATATATATATGTGTGTGTGTGTGTGTGTGTGTGTGTGTGTGTGTGTGTGTGTGTGTGCGGGCGTGCGTGCGTGCGCGCGCGCGCGCGTGTGTGTGTGTGTGTGTGTGTGTGTGTGTGTGTGTGTGCGGGCGTGCGTGCGTGCGCGCGCGCGCGCGCGTGTGTGTGTGTGTGTGTGTGTGTGTGTGTGTGTGTGTGTGTGTGTGTGTGTGTGTGTGTGTGTGTGTGTGTGTGTGTGTGTGTGTGTGTGTGTGTGTGTGTGTGTGTGTGTGTGTGTAAATTGGTTCTTTTGAGGAGATGTGAACCTTTCGCTCAGAGTTCGGACAATGTGACTAAAGAAATAATGACCCTCAGGTTACCGACTCTGGGAAAAGGGGGTATAGATTTCTCCTCAAAAGTCGCGATTCTTGCTTTGAGAAATTTGAGGTGTCTCTTCAAAATGCCGACATCTCTTCAAAAGTACCGATCTATACATTGATATCTCTTCAAATATACCAATTCCCATAGTTATGATATATATATATATATCTCTCTTCAAAAGTACCGATCTATACGTTGATATCTCTTCAAATATACCAATTCCCATAGTTATGATATATATATATATATATATATATATATATATATATATATATATATATATATATATATATATATTGTAACGCTCTGCTGAGGATCAAGGCAGAGATTCGCGGATAATTCTCAAATACAACAGATAAACAACCGAGTAAAACTCTAGGTAGTTTATTAACATCAATCTAATGTACAGTACAATGGTATGGGCGCCAGGTGCACGCGTCAATTGTACCGCTCATAAGCCTTCGCCGGCTAGCTTCAGCCGGGAGCAGAAAAACCCTACTCTAAGCTGCAGCTACAGCACGTACTGTAGCTGGCGCGAATTCGGAGTTTCGTGGCTCCCGCTTCGGACGCGCACACACACGCACTTGGAAACCGGGGACGGGAATATACAAAGGGCAAACGTTGGCCAGGACGCTGCTGCTGCTGCTTCCTCTCGCTCTCTCGTTCTCTCTCTCTCTCGCTCTCCCTAGGGCGCTGCCTCCAGATGGTGGCGAGGATCGGCAGAGCGCACTGGCACGCACGCGACTTCGGCAGCGAAACATTATCGCGAGCACGCGGCACGGCGTACGCTGGGGCCATACGGATTTGTTGGTTCAAAACCACCTAGAGGTCGCAATTCTCAACGGAATCTCAAAATTTTTGCTTAGGAACATTCGTTATCAAATATCGAAGAGCCCTACGAAGCCTGATTTTCCAAAAAATTAACCTATAAATATAAGGAGTCATATAATCCTATCACATCAACCAATCAATTCAATTTTTGACCTGCAAATCCCAAAAATACGATAAATTTATGGGTGCATGGATTTATGGATGCATGGGTTTATGGGTGCATGGATTTACGAGTGCATGGGTTTATGGGTTTACGGGTGCATGGGCTTATGGGTGCATGGGATTACGGGTGCAAGGGTTTATGGGTGCATGGATTTATGGATGCATGGGTTTATGAGTGCATGGATTTATGGATGCATGGGTTTATGGGTGCATGGATTTATGAGTGCATGGGTTTATGGGTGCATGGGTTTACAGGTACATGGGCTTATGGGTGCATGGGATTACGGGTGCAAGGGTTTATGGGTGCATGGATTTATGGATGCATGGGTTTATGGGTGCATGGATTTACGGGTGCAAGGGTTTATGGGTGCATGGATTTATGGATGCATGGGTTTATGGGTGCATGGGCTTATGGGTGCATGGGATTATGGGTGCAAGCGTTTATGGGGGCATGGGTTTATTGGTGCAAGCGTTTATGAATCAAAGTTAAGAGAGCATGTGTCACGGACTTATAAATTGAAGTTTTATAGCATTTTTGGGAATCACAAGTGTAAATTTTGGGGTTATAGGTTATAAATTAGGTTTATAGGTTCATATTTTCAAAATTAGGCTTCGTAGCGGTCTTTGGTATTTTGTCACAAAAGTTCCTGTTTTTAAATTTTCAAATTCGGTTGAGAATTATGACCTCTAAGTGGTTTTGAACCTTTCGGCCCCAGTGTACGGCGGTAGGCGACAGAATGGAAAAATGCCGGCCGGTGCGCTCACACTGCTCTCTCCGCCATCCCCTCGTTCGTCCATCGGCCGTCGTCTTCACTGCGGCGCGCGCGAGCGGTCTGTATACGGCCGATGCTTGCACGCGCCGTCCGGCGGATGGCCGATACAGTGCTGAGCCACTGGGTCTCTCGTTCTCTCCTTCTCTCGGCTGTCGTCTGCTCCTGTCAGCCGCCTGGGAGAGCGGGCTCACTCATGCTCCAGCTACAGCTTGTCCTCACTGTAGCTGCTGCTGGTTCCTCTGACTC
Source organism: Torymus aiolomorphi (assembly GCA_036365515.1). Classification (NCBI taxonomy): domain Eukaryota; kingdom Metazoa; phylum Arthropoda; class Insecta; order Hymenoptera; family Torymidae; genus Torymus; species Torymus aiolomorphi. Next base: position 101,605,989 of record CM070873.1, on the reverse strand, counting down.
CTGGCCTGCTGGATATGGGAGGGGAGGGACTAGTGCGCGGGGAAGACAGCGGGGAGGGACGGGCGCGCGCATGTGTGTGCTCGGGTGTCGAGCGTAGCTCGCCGCGGCCGCCGTGCTCTTCCTTACGTATCTCCTTCGAACCGATCGTTCATATGTAACTGGCAATTTGCCACGTTACAACTCCCCCCTCCTAAACTCGAAGTAGTCGGTGGACTATCTTCGCACGTCTTACTGTTCTAACCTTCCGTCAATTACCATGCCTAACTATCGCTCATTCGCTCCAGCAGGTCTTCTTGAAGCTAATCGGTATTAGCTACAGCGGTGTGAGTATAGTTGTTTGTGTCCCTTAGCTTCTTCTTCTGCAGCTTGGCTCAAGTGTGAATCTGTGTGAGTGTAACCGGTGAGTGTGTGATCTAACTATAGCAACCTGGCGCCAGTAATTCGGAACATTCCTCCGTTTACTCGAATACCGAACGACATCGCGACTTTCACACAGCACTCTAACATTTCCACTCACTCATGACTTTAACCAATAATAAAAAAATGCTGCAACAGCATCTTACCTGGCCGATCCCTTGGACTACTGCTCGTTTGAGCGGCGTTCTGGCCACCTATCAAACATGCTGATTCTCGCGAATAAAAAAAAGAACAACTTTAGCCAAACTATTCATTTAAACTGTCCTTATTTATTGCGTTTTGCTTCAGGTATTACGGAAGAGCGCGCTCGCTTTCGCTTGCAGGGAATCAAATGGAGGGGGAGAGGTAAGATACATGAAACTAACGGAGCCATGGCCGGGCTCAGCGAGGGCCAGAAACCCTGGCACGTGTGGCAGAAAATCTCTACCGCGGCTGCGCAGGAGGGGCCTTCCGTGGTCGTCCTCGACCTCGGCGCATGACTGGAACGGACCCGGCCCCGGTAGGAGCGGATCCCGCCCTGGCAGGAGCGGGAGCCATGGCGGGCGACCTCGCCCTTGTCCTCGGCCGACCTGGCGCGGCATTTGGACTGGTTATCGCACGAGCTGTGCGGCGCGGCCGATGGCCAGGAATGGCATCCGCCTTTCTTCCGACGAGTTCATAATTTCCAACAACAGGGTTTGGGGCTGTGGCTTGAGCTTCCAGCTGTTGCGTACCGATATACTTTTTTAGATCATTGACGAATACTTTCGTCCTCCTCTGCGAGTCAAGATCCTCCACTAAGTACACTACTGGAGAGTAGACTTCTACCACCTTAGCCGGTCCAACAAACCTAGGTACTTGCTTAGCTGCAAATCGGTCCTCTGCGGACGATAGCACATGGTTTCGGCGCCTCACGAGGTCTCCGACTTGGTAGAGGACCTCTCGTCTATTTTTGTTGTAATTCCGCGCTTGCCTTGCTACAGCTTTATCCATGTGTCTGCGTACCAAATCATGCAAGGCAGGCAGTCGGCTGGCTCTTGTCTTCCACTTATCCACGTCAGGAGGGGAGGTAGGAAGAAGGTTTTCCAGGTGATTCCGGAGTAAGGAGGAAGGAACAGGATTACGCCCCAAATTAAGAAATGCCGGAGAAACCCCCAACGACGAGTGCACAGCACTATTTAACGCGAAACACAATTCGTTTAAGTGCAAGTCCCAATCTCGGTGATCCTCGGCTAAAAAGCTGTTGATCATTGGTCGTAAATTACGGTTGACTCTTTCCACCGGGTTTGCTTGTGCATGGTAGGGCGAAATCGTGGATTGTAGAATTCCATATTCATCTAACCTCTCAGTAACCATTCGGTTAGAGAATTCTATGCCATTATCCGTAAGCAAAACCCGAGGGCAACCCCAACGATTTACGATCAATTCCTCAAAGGCTTTTAGCACTGATTTAGCATCTGCTTTCCTCAACGCCTTCAGCTCAACGTATCTAGTAAACATGTCTTCAAAGACAATTACATACCTGTTACCAGTACGCGAGGGAGGTTTTGGGCCCATTATATCAGCTGCTACCACAACCCATGGACCGTCCAGGTTTCTCTCCGTCATCAGCCCAGCTGGAGCTTGCTGAGAGCTTTTGTGAGCTTGACATGCTTGGCAGGCAGCTACGTACCAACACACATCTCGATAATAGCCTGGCCAATAATAATATGTCGCCACTCTCGCAAAAGTCTTCTCCACACCTAAGTGATCTGCTTGTTGAGTGTTATGAGCTTCAGCTAGAGCTTTTTCTCGATCTGCTTCAGGGAGGACGAGCTTCCACGCATCCATGTCCGGCAGCAACGGATCTACGGTCTTATTTGGACGATGCGCGTACAGAAAGCCATTTACTACCTTGCAATCCGGGTATTTCCTAGGGTTTTTCTCGATATTGCTGATTTTCCCTTGATACCATGGATCTTCAGCTGTAGCAGTGGCGATAGCTGCGAGCTCATAAGTTCCTTCCCAAGCACGCGAAAGCGCGTCCGGAACTTTGTGCAGCGCACCTTTGCGGTGTAGAAATTCAATGTTGTACATTTGCAGAGCCGTATTCCATCTGGCTAATCGCCCAGCTGGATCTTTGAGGTTAACCACAACAGGCTGTGGTGGTCGATGATGACCGTAAATTTCTCACCTAGCAAATAACCTCGCAGCCTCTCGACGGACCATAAGACGGCGAGGCACTCTTTCTTAGTGACAGTATAATTTCTCTCTGCTTTCGACAGAGTCCTACTCACAAAATAGATAGGGTGCTCCTCGCCATCAAATACCTGTGTCAGTACTCCAGCTATAGCATAATCACTCGCATCTGTTTGCAGAGTGAAGGGTAGCGTCAGATCTGGCCTTGCAAGCACAGGAGCTTGCGTCAGTGCAAGCTTCAGCTTCTCAAACGCTTGCTGTTGCTCTTCGTGCCACCGCCACCGAACACCCTTCCTCAGCAGCTTGGTTAGCGGTGCTTTATACCCTGCTAGGTGAGCTATGAATCTGGAGTATCAGCCAATCATGCCGAGAAATCTCCTTAACTGCCTGATGTTGAGGGGTGCTGGATACTCGAGGATGGGCTTCACCTTGTCTTCATCATTCTTCAGTCCGTCCTCGTTAACGATATAACCTAAGTACTTAACCTCCGCGCAACAAAACTCAGACTTTTTGAGGTTAATCTGTAGGTTTGCGTCTTTTAACGCCGTGAGCATGATCTCTAACCACTTTGTGTGCTCTTCAAATGTCGGCGAGACGATAATGACATCGTCAAAATAGGCGAACACATACGGTTCCCAGGCAGCCTTGATTAGGTTATCCATGATGCGCTGGAACACAGCTGGAGCGTTTGTCAGCTCATATGATAACCGGATGAAGTGGAAAAGTCCTCGCCCTGGTACTGAAAATGCGGTGACCTCTCTGCACTTCGGATCGAATGGAATCTGGTGGTATGCCTGGCTTAAATCTAGCTTAGAAATATACTTAGCGGAACTTAACTTATCTAGTATATCATCCATGTTTCGCAATGGATACGCGATAGACTTAGTATGCTTATTAACTTGCCTATAGTCTATGCAAAATCGGAACAAGTCATACAATTTTGGAACTAACACAGGGCAGCTTCGTCAGGGGCTATCAGATGGTTCAATAATTCCCTCCTCCAGCATCCTATCGACTTCAGCCCAAGCCGTCTGCAACATCTTCGGAGTATACTTCCGAGGAGCTTGGCGAATGGGTTCATTTCCTTGAATGTCAATGAAATGCGGGGCGACATTAGCTAACCCTAGCTTTTCCGGTGTCGGTGGAATCAATCTCTGTTTGATTTCGTCAATAAGCAACTGCTGTTCAGCTGTAGCACGACTCAGTCCTCCTGTGCTGGCTAGAGCTTGGAAGCAGGTTGGATCTTGGCCGTAAGGGTAAAACTGATGCACTACTCCCTTCAGTGTCCACCATGTATCGTTCTCGTAGTCGATCTTCATCTTAAAGAACCGTTTGAAGTCGATTCCGAGAATGCAGTCGTACTGAAGCTCATCTGCTACCCGGAAGGGCATAGATAACTTTGTATTATCGATGCTCACCGTCAGGTTCAGTACTCCTTGTAGCTTCACTGCACCTCCATCAGCTACGTGTACTGAAGCTGCTTCCTGTTCCAATTTCTGGGCAAATTCCTTGCTGACGCCTTTGCCGAGATACGAGTGAACGGAGCCATCGTCGAGCATGCCCAGGAGTTTTCTTCCATTCAATTCTATGTTGAAGAATAACCTTGGCTCGACGTTGCTGATAGCGCTTCTCATTATCAGTGATTCTGGAACTAGAACTTGAGGGTTGTCTCCCTCGCTCATAGCTGCAGCCGAACTGTTTTCTGCAGTAACAGCGATCGAATCAGAAGTGGGAGGAGTCGAGTCTGAAGAAGGAGGGGGTGAGTTGACTCCGTTAACTTCCCCTCTTACTCGTTTCCCGCCGCCGTAGTCGAATTGCACTTGGTACATCGACGCGCCGTGGTATTAGGCTGTCCGCACATTAGGCAGACCGCAGCGTTCATACACTCACGTCTCCACTGTCCGGCTTGGCCGCAGCGGAAACATGGCTCTCACATTTTCCGTCGCTGCATGTCCTCGTACTTCGCCTTCGGGGGGATGGTCTCGATCTTCAGCTCTTCCTGTGTAGGCTCGCTCTCCGCCGGCTTCGCTCGAGCATTTCCCTTTTGGTCGCTGCGGCGAGTCTTACTCTTGCTGCATGCTTATCGTTTCCGATCTTTCTTCTCTTCCCGCTGTCCATCCGTTGATTTGAACTTCTGTTCCCTCGTCGATCGTCGCTGCTGGTCTCCTTCCGTCTGTGTGGCTGCTACAGGAGCGAGATTGCTTCAGCTGGACAGCTTCAGCTCGTTTTCTTCCGGTGTGCTCGGAACCACTGAGGCTAGTTTCACCTGTGGCTGCTGCTTCGGAGGAGTGTACGCTGAAGCAGGGAAAGCTGAATCCGCTATCGGAGGCGGCGGCTTGTAAGCTTTCTCCTGTGCTCTCCTCAGCTCTTCTCGCTTCCCTAGCTTCTGCAACTCTGGAAAATTTTCGAAGTACTTCCTCTCGATGCGCAGCCGATATGATGGGTGCAGCTTCTGGTATACTCGATCAAGCTGCTCTCCCAATGTTAACGGCGGCTTCAGCTGATCCAACAGGTCCCTCACTTTCAGCAGATAAGTGGAAATCTCCTCACTTGGTCCTTGCGTTCGCACCTCCAGCTCCTTCCGTAGTCTCTCCTGCACGTCTTCGAAGCTGTACTGCAAGCGAAACGCGTCCACAAATTCCTCGAACGTCCTCCAGAACTGATACGCTCGGCGAAACCATTGCCATGACTCATCATCAAAAGCTGAGGGCAAGGCTTTCACTATTTCCTCGAGAGTCAGCTTGTAAGTTTCTTTGCATTTCGTTAGATCTGCAATGAAACTTTCGGGGTCCCTTTTCCTATCGTATTTAAACGTAATATGCCACTTGGAGAGTAGCTCCGTCGTACGTTTCTCTTTATAAAGCGATGATCGATCGAGAAACGATGTATCATGGCTCAGCCCGGGAGCAGAGATCTCACATCTCCCCGGGTGAGTCTGAAACCTCGCATCCGTATGCATTGGGGCTGATTTAAACCCTGTCACCACTGGCGGCGAAACTGCAGGCGGAAAATGCGAATGCGATTGCGGAATGTTGCTCGAATACGGAGGATACACTGGAACATGTGGGAACAGCAGCTGCGAAGACCTGAAAGGCTGCGGAAAATACCCAGGCAGATAATGAAACGACGGTGGCGGCGCTGGCTGGTTGTAACCCATGTGCGCCGGCTCGACTCGTGCTCCAAATCCCCCTGCTTGTGAAGCTCCAGCTATAATATAATTTTGGGCGAGCGACGCTGTGGACATGAGCGGCGGCTCATGATAGCCTAATGTTTCTCGCGGCATTGGACATTGCGAGTAGACAGCAAGCCCTGCTACGCCGTCGAAATTCCCTAGAGCAACATTAGCTGAAAGCTGAGGAATACAAGTCGAAGGCAGAGAACCAACTACAGAAGCAACGATGCCGAATTCCCTCCCCGGATACCTCGTGGACGGAGCAGCCGGATCTCTCATCTGCTGCGACGGCAACGCTGGAAGCGGCAAAACCGACGTACCGTCAAACAATCCATTCGGCTGCCTCACCGCCCCTCCTTCACTCGCAGATAATGGAATCTCGTTCCGCGCACTCACCACACTCGTTAAATCTATACTATTTTCCATGAACGTGCTATGCTCGTGAGCACGAAGTGGACCGAGAGGATATCGTGTGGATTGTACACGCGGATTAGGAGCTGACTCCCTCGTGTCATGAAACACTTCCGGCGCGGCGATGCTAACACGCCTCTGCGCGTCAGAACTCTGTATCGCTGGAGCAACATGGCTGCCACCTGTAGGCTGCTCGGCCGCACGCCGCGGCTCACTCACTTCAATGTGCAGCCTCGACGTAAAAGTCTGCGACGGCTCCTCCATCGAAATTGGATCGCGAAATCTACCTATCGATTGGCCTGTGGAGAGCGGCTCTGCTTCTGAATACTCTGGAGCTACCACCGGCTGCACTGGAACCCTAGATGGCGAAAACCGTGCAACAGAATGCCTACTCGATGACGAAGGACTATGCGCAGAAGTGGACTCGTCCGCCGGCTCGTCTCTGGCCGGGTCCCATGGCGCGGCGTCTGCCCCAAAATGGCGTCGCATCTCGTGCCTCTCCAACCTATTACGCAATATGATCGCGTCCGAGCGAATATTCAGCCTGAACCGCTGAGCAGTCATCGCAACTTCCCCGTCGGTTAACTTATTAATCGATCGCATCAGCGCTTCAGCTGCAGCTATGGGGTCGACGCACATTAGATCATTCTCGTCGACACCGAGCGAAGCCCAGCTCCAGTCATAATTTTCCATCTTGAATACCTTCTCAAGTCAGCCTCGGTCGAATAGCTCCGTTGATTTTCCTTCGCAATCTAAATTTACTCAAAATTTACTTTGTTTTACTATTACAAGCTCTAACTTTAGCAGAACCAAAAAGACTAAATCTAAAACAAGCAAAGCAAGCGAAAAACAAAGAAAGAAAATCAAGCCAATCAACCGAGTTGATGTGAGAAGGTAAAGTGCCACAATTACGCACTTGCTCCTTGCAACGCGAACTCAATTCCCTCAGAAAATTTCCCCTCTCGTTTCTATTAAATCTCTTATAACGGAGGCGTGGGAAACTTTATGGAAAGTTATGCGGAAAGGAGCGTAAGCGAGCAATCTCTCCAAAGGGGGAAGAAGTAGAGTAAAATAAAACCAAATGACAAAAATGTCAAACCAAAAAACGTAAAACAGGAAAATGATTCTGTCGTGCACGCGTGTTCAGGAAGTTACTCTTAATCTTAAACACTCCCAGAACGCGTTGCAAAAATTCTTTTATGCCGCGTGGCTAAAGCTGTAGCAAGAAGTGAATTTGCGAGTTCCTCATAAACTCTCTCGCAAAAACACACCCAAATCGCAATAAATATTCGCAATTTAATTCAATTATTTATTTGAAACAATTATTCCAACGACTTAATCTGAAGCGTCTGGCTAAATTCGATTTGCTCACGGCGTCTATTAACACCTGCACGCGGTAGGTACTTCGAGCGCAAAAAATGGCTGCCAGAACGCTTCTCCCGCGCGGTTCCCCGTTGTGTGTGCGCGCCGCGATGGCGAAATCACGATGCGGATCCCTTAACTTTGCCACGCCCTTTACCGTGGCCCCACGTTGGCTGCGCCACTTGTAACGCTCTGCTGGGGATCAAGGCAGAGATTCGCGGGTAATTCTCAAATACAACAGATAAACAACCGAGTAAAACTCTAGGTAGTTTATTAACATCAATCTAATGTACAGTACAATGGTATGGGCGCCAGGTGCACGCGTCAATTGTACCGCTCATAAGCCTTTCGCCGGCTAGCTTCAGCCGGGAGCAGAAAAACCCTACTCTGAGCTGCAGCTACAGCACGTGCTGTAGCTGGCGCGAATTCGGAGTCTCGTGGCTCCCGCTTCGGACGCGCACACACACGCACTTGGAAACCGTGGACGGGAATATATAAAGGGCAAACCTTGGCCAGGACGCTGCTGCTGCTTCCTCTCGCTCTCTCGTTCTCTCTCTCGCGCTCCCTAGGGCGGTGCCTCCAGACGGTGGCGAGGATCGGCAGGGCGCACTGGCACGCACGCGACTTCGGCAGCGAAACACTATCGTGAGCACGCGGCACGGCGGTAGGCGTCAGAATGGAAAAATGCCGGCCGGTGCGCTCACGCTGCTCTCTCCGCCGTCCCCTTGTTCGTCCATCGGCCGTCGTCTTCACTGCGGCGCGCGCGAGCGGTCCGTATATGGCCGATGCTCGCACACGCCGTGCGGCGGATGGCCGATAGAGCGCTGAGCCACTGCGTCTCTCGTTCTCTCCTTCTCTCGGCTGTCGTCTGTTCCTGTCAGTCGCCTGGGAGAGCTCACTCACTCATGCTCCAGCTACAGCATGTCATCACTGTAGCTGCTTCTGGTTCCTCCGACTCCTGGCCTGCTGGATACGGGAGGGGAGGGACTAGTGCGCGGAGAAGACAACGGGGAGGGACGGGCGCGCGCATGTGTGTGCTCGGGTGTCGAGCGTAGCTCACCGCGGCCGCCGTGCTCTTCCTTACGTATCTCCTTCGAACCGATCGTTCATATGTAACTGGCAATTTTCCACATTACAATATATATAGAAATAAGTAACAGACAATTGAAACTGTACATATATATATATATATATATATATATATATATATATATATATATATATATTTCTTTAGTCACGCAAGACTTGTGCAGACACTTGTATAAACGGTAATACACTTATGCAGACAGGTCACGTGGTCTTATACATTGCTGTCAGCATAAGTCCATGTTCATATGATTATATATATATATATATAGATATATTTATCTGCAACTGTTCTTTCCGGGACTTTTTCCTATATACAACTGTTATTTCCGGGACGCGCTCGTTATTTCTGGGACGACCCGGAATACCTGTGTCTGCAACAGTTATTTCTGGGACGTGGTATTAGTCCCACACCCCAGGGTCCATTATTTCTTTAGTCAAGTGTATTGTCTCAACTCTGGAAGAAAAAACTCTAGGTCCCAGAAATAACGTGTATAGATCTTTATATATATATATATATATATATATATAATTATCCCCCCATCCATTTATGGAGCCCATCCCTGTATATTAGTACCTACAGCCCAGAGATCCCTATGGCAAGTGACTAAAGAAATAATGGACCCTGGGATTATAGACTCTAGATCGGGCACCATAAATATGCTCATGTGTATAAAAGGGCTCCATAAATCTGTTAAAACAAATATATATATATATATATATATATATATATATATATATATATATATATATATATATATATATATATATATATATATTGTCACGGTCTGCCGTACCGACGTCGCGTATAAGCCGTAGTTGAAGTAACTCATGCGCGCGAACGTGAGATGGCGCGTCGATGCAGAATCTGAGCTGTATCGACGTGATGACTAGCAGACCGCGGCGACGGCCATCTTATAGTTCGCTACCGTATTCTACAACCGCTTTTCTTTTCGCTCCACTTTGTTTCGCCCTTTATTAAAAGAAGACTCGTCGGATTTTTAAGATAGAAGTACCGTGTAAGAGCGCGAATCACGAGTGTTTTTGTTGCGATAAACGGAAAATCGTGTATCGACGTACTTCTGTGATTTTCGCGCGTTAAAGTTTATAGTTCAAGTGCGACAGGCTAGTATCACCTGCCGCACTCAAACCACTTAGTTGTGTTGAGGAAGGAGTAGCACTTCTTGCGTCTATTACACAGCAGCATCGAGGCCTATAGATTCGACAAGGGAGTAAGACTCAACACGTCCGAGATCGATCACCTTGCTGAGCCGTTGTTAATCCGTATAGAAAGTAAGCGTGCACACATTCTTCCGCGCCGCGTATTAGATCTGCGTAACCGCTTGTCCAGACTCGTCGTACCTGGACATCGGCTTCGAGTAGGCGGTCTCGTGCGGTGTGAGCAAGTGCGAGGAGAGAGTGTAGGCCTCAGGTTCGCACTTCATCAAGGTTAAACGCGAGGTCAAACCACCGGCTTTTTCAAAGCCGGTGAGTGCGCACAACAGGTGCGCACACGTGTAAACCCGCCATCTATCCTCTCCTTCACACTTATACGTGTGTGCGTCGCGCGGCGATCGCGGCTGCTCTCACACTTCGTCGCTTCACTCGGTGAGCGCGCGCGTAGAGTACCGCACACGTAAGGCGTATTATACCTCACGTGCGCGGCGTAAATTACCGCGAGCGTGACGTCAGTCTCCGAGGCAGCTGACGTCAGAGGTAACGTGCTGGCGCACCGTTTAGATAGGGCATACGCAAACCAAAATTCACTTCTTTTATATTTCTGACCCATTATCACACCACAACTTCTTTTATTTAATAAACAATAGTCTTTTATTATTAACTTTAACCGCTCGAGTTGTTATTTCGCGACCTTAGTCATTCCCTGTTTCCCGCCGCCTCCGCGGTCGTTATGTAAGAGGATATGTTTCGTTTCATCCGAGCAGCCGGCACACGAACCAGTGACCAGGAGAGGAGTTCGAGTCACTGGTGAGAAATAAAGCGCGAGTCTTCGACTTGCGTGTTGCACGGTAAGTAACCAGATTAGGTTAACATTCCACGACGTTGTAGCGTCTGTTACCTAATTTGGCTATTACATCTCCGGGAGTTGAACCAAGAGATACGGAATTGAACCGCTAAGGTACGCAGGTGAAACGTGCCTTAGCCCGAAAATCCACCCCGTGACAACTGGCGCCCTAAACGTGTGTGTGCTTGGGAATATCGCGAAATTTTGACTTCGAAAGAGCAAAGTTCGAATCCCAAAAATTTCTTTTTGCGATTTTCCGATTTTTTTTAGATTTTTAGTAAGGAAGTGACTAAAGTACAACAACCAACCTACAGCAAACCCTCTGGAGGTAGAAGTTCGAAGATTTTTGAGAAAGATCAATATAAATTGCTGTAGGCCACAAAGTTGCTATTTTTGATGTGAAACATCTTATGGCGCGTCTGGCGAGTAACGACGGCGGTCGGTGTCGCGATGCGTGGTGCGAAAACTTCGGGGAGTCGCGCAACTG